>CM065594.1:279244456-279267234 GCA_033119425.1 Bufotes viridis | reverse complement strand
GCCCTTCACATAATACCTACCTGTTCACTACTAGAGAAATGCCTTTTACTATGTCTGTAATTTCTACATACCTGGGTCCTATACCCACCATGAGTCCACTACTAGAGCTGCGGCTCACGCCCAGGTGGCATTTACACCTTGGGTCCTGGCATACTCCCCTACACTACTCAGGAGAGCTACGCCTTCTGTTGCTGCCTGCAGGCATTTACACCTTGTCCCATACTCCATTCACTACTAGAGCTGCGTTCATGTGTCTGCATTTACACCTTGTCCTATACTCCATTCACTACTAGAGCTGCGTTCATGTGTCTGCATTTACACCTTGTCCTATACTCCATTCACTACTAGAGCTGCGTTCATGTGTCTGCATTTACACCTTGTCCTATACTCCATTCACTACTAGAGCTGCGCTCATGTGTCTGCATTTACACCTTGTCCTATACTCCATTCACTACTAGAGCTGCGTTCATGTGTCCGCATTTACACCTTGTCCTATACTCCATTCACTACTAGAGCTGCGTTCATGTGTCTGCATTTACACCTTGTCCTATACTCCATTCACTACTAGAGCTGCGTTCATGTGTCTGCATTTACACCTTGTCCTATACTCCATTCACTACTAGAGCTGCGCTCATGTGTCTGCATTTACACCTTGTCCTATACTCCATTCACTACTAGAGCTGCGTTCATGTGTCTGCATTTACACCTTGTCCTATACTCCATTCACTACTAGAGCTGCGTTCATGTGTCTGCATTTACACCTTGTCCTATACTCCATTCACTACTAGAGCTGCGTTCATGTGTCTGCATTTACATCTTGTCCTATACTCCATTCACTACTAGAGATGCGTTCATGCGTCTGCATTTACACCTTGTCCTATACTCCATTCACTACTAGAGCTGCGTTCATGTGTCTGCATTTACACCTTGTCCTATACTCCATTCACTACTAGAGCTGCGTTCATGCGTCTGCATTTACACCTTGTCCTATACTCCATTCACTACTAGAGCTGCGTTCATGTGTCTGCATTTACACCTTGTCCTATACTCCATTCACTACTAGAGCTGCGCTCATGTGTCTGCATTTACACCTTGTCCTATACTCCATTCACTACTAGAGCTGCGTTCATGTGTCTGCATTTACACCTTGTCCTATACTCCATTCACTACTAGAGCTGCGGTCATGTGTCTGCATTTACACCTTGTCCTATACTCCATTCACTACTAGAGCTGCGTTCATGCGTCTGCATCTACACCTTGTCCTATACTCCATTCACTACTAGAGCTGCGTTCATGCGTCTGCATTTACACCTTGTCCTATACTCCATTCACTACTAGAGCTGCGTTCATGCATTTACACCTTGTTCTATACTCCATTCACTACTAGAGCTGCGTTCATGTGTCTGCATTTACATCTTGTCCTATACTCCATTCACTACTAGAGCTGCGGTCATGTGTCTGCATTTACATCTTGTCCTATACTCCATTCACTACTAGAGATGCGTTCATGCGTCTGCATTTACACCTTGTCCTATACTCCATTCACTACTAGAGCTGCGTTCATGTGTCTGCATTTACACCTTGTCCTATACTCCATTCACTACTAGAGCTGCGGTCATGCGTCTGCATTTACACCTTGTCCTATACTCCATTCACTACTAGAGCTGCGTTCATGCATTTACACCTTGTTCTATACTCCATTCACTACTAGAGCTGCGTTCATGCATTTACACCTTGTCCTATACTCCATTCACTACTAGAGCTGCGTTCATGTGTCTGCATTTACACCTTGTCCTATACTCCATTCACTACTAGAGCTGCGTTCATGCGTCTGCATTTACACTTTGTCCTATACTCCATTCACTACTAGAGCTGCGTTCATGCGTCTGCATTTACACCTTGTCCTATACTTCATTCACTACTAGAGCTGCGTTCATGTGTCTGCATTTACACCTTGTCCTATACTCCATTCACTACTAGAGCTGCGTTCATGTGTCTGCATTTACACCTTGTCCTATACTCCATTCATTCATGTGTCTGCATTTACACCTTGTTCTATACTCCATTCACTACTAGAGCTGCGTTCATGTGTCTGCATTTACACCTTGCATTCATACGGCTGCGTTATACCTTGCTCTTCATGCTCAGAGCTGTGCACATATCATGTTTTAGGCACTGCTCACATCCAGAGCTGCATTCACCACCTGTTCTTACATCATGTGTTATACTCTGCTTCCACTTGAAGGTGCGTTTTCCTTTTCATTGCTACATCATGGTTACTCAGTATTTTCACTAGGGCAGTCAGCACACCGCTCTGATACCATTCTCCCGATAAACATAGCTGTTTTCTTTTCAGCCTTGCGTTTATTTCCTTGGTGGTTTGTTACATTCCATAGGCCTACTTTTTCTGTTCACTTCGGTGGATTAAAGGAAAAAAAAAAATGCTTGTGGTGTTCTTTAGTCCTGGTTTGTATTCACTCAGACTGGTCTCCTTTACTTCTGGTTCATATTCACTCAGACTGGTCTCCTTTACTTCTGGTTCGCATTCACTCAGACTGGTCTCCTGCCAGTTCACCACACATTCCCTCAGTGGTCAGTGGGCCAATAGGAGTAAGTTTCCTACTATGTTTTAACAAGTTGTTCATTCGTTTGTCACGGTAACACTGGGTTCAGACCTGAGCGTTTTGAAGCCTAGCGTTTTTGGTGCGTTCAAGACTGGCGTGTAGGCGCGTTTTTTCAAGCGTTTTGTTAAATAGTGTAGGCGCGTTTAACGCGCGTTTATGTTATTGACTGCATAGTTGGCCAATGACCAAACAGCCCTCCCTATATAGTTTGGCCAATCTGAGGTGTGAATTTTGAAAAACGCGCGTCCATAGGCGCGTTTTACGCTGCACAAACGCCCGAACAACACGCCTATCGCGTTTCCCATTGAAGTCTATTAGCACCAAACGCTCGAAAAGCCCGAACTAACGCGAACATACTTGCTTATGCGTCGGACGTTTATAGGCGCCTATGAACGCGCATAAAAACGCGCAAGTGTGAACCACCCTCATTGGAATGCATGGTTCCTTTACTGTTGTGCGTTTTTATGTGCGTTCAAAAGCGGCGTTTTACGCGAAAGTGTGAACTGAGTGTAAGGGTCTTCTCTTAGCGAACTGCAATGCCTCTGGCTCTTGTTTTTCTCCCACCTGTTTCAATTTCACGGTACGCAGTTGGTTTTAATGTTTTAGTTATGCATGTGGTTCGGATCAATAATGTCTATGCATATCCCATCAGGTCTGGCTCACATTTTATTAATTATCGTCACCGTAATGTCATCGTGATAAGACTCTCGGCTTTGGGGGGCCTCATGGCTTCGGGGGCCCGATAACTGCTTCGGCCTCATGGCTTCGGGGGCCGTATGACCGTTTTTCATGTTCATTAGGGGTACAAAATGGTTGTAGGCTAGTTAGTGTCCTAGGTTCGCTGTCGGAGGGGGTCTAGGTATGCGAGTCCCCAAGTCATACTGGTGCTGCATAAGTGGTTTATATTAAAAAAAAAACAGAAAAAAACCCCCACTATACTAAGGTGTCAGTTTCGTCCACAGGAACTCCTGTCACGACTACAGGTGCATTAACCAGGTCTGTCAGGTCCACAGACTAATAAGTCCTGTCATGACTACAGTCGATTTACGATGTCTGTCACGTCTACAGACTAATAAGTCTGGTCATGACTACAGTCGATTTACGATGTCTGTCACGTCTACAGACTAATAAGTCCTGTCACAACTACAGGCGATTTATGAAGTCTGTCACGTCTACAGACTAATAAGTCCTGTCACGACTACATGCGATTTACGAAGTCTGTCACGTATACAGACTAATAAGTCCTGTCACGACTACAGGCGCAATTTACAAAGTCTGTCACGTCTACAGACACAATAAGTCCTATCACGACTACAGGCGCAGCATACATAGTCCATCATGACCTTAAGCTTATTTTCTGTTACAGCAGCAGGTATTGCGTGTACATTCTGTCTTCATAACAGGTATGCTTACTTCATCTACAAACTCGGGCTGAGGGTGTTGGTGTCAGGCCCAGGTCCTGGGTATCGGTCTGCCATCCAGTAGGAGGTACAGTCATAAGGCGCAATTTACAAAGTCTGTCACATCTACAGACACGACAAGTCCTATCACGACTACTGGCGCAGCGTACATGGTTTATCACGACCTTAAGCTTATGTCCTGTCACAACTGCAGGTATGGTGTGTACGTTCTCTCTCTCTATTACAGGCAACATTAGCTCGTTAATTGGTTTCCCAGGCCTGGTGAGTTTACACATTCCGATTAATCTACTACTAGAGTAAGACGGCATACGCCATGTTCTAACTTTTGGGTCCTTTAAATAAAAAATAAATTAAAAAAGTGTGGCCTGGGGAATAAGTAGAGGTGAGTATTTTGCCACCAGGTACATTTGGAGTCCGATGAGGGCCCTTGGCGAATGGTTGGAGTTCATTTAGGCCCTCCCAGCAGATTCACCATTGTTTGTTTCAGTCTGCAGCTCTCAGTATTCAGACCTTCTCGAAATATGTTCATATGTTGTCAGTCAACATAGGAGTAAATCGTTCCGATTACCGGCCATTCTTTCAATCGCAGCAGCATTAGCTACCTCCAGGAACGATGTGCCGATGCACTTGACAAAGAGGTAAGGTAAATGGAAGTCTCTGTGATATGTACGGTATATTCCGCACCTTCATCGTGAAATGTCTTTTGCGTTCAAAAGTGGGTGTCATACTGGTATGTGTATATTTTGCTCTAAACTAAGGTCTGCTCTTTTTGGCCCCTTTAGGCTGCCCTACCACAGCAGTTATGGCATAATTCTACTGCCTGTTGTGGTCAGACCACAAACATTATTATGTCACTTCTACTCCCCTCCTGACCAGGCTTCTTTTCCTCTATATTTCGAGGGGGAACCTGCGCAGTTTTATTCCTGTGCAGTTTTTTGCATTGATAGAGATGTAACTTTTTTCCAGTCATTTGTGCAATTTTTTCATGCGCAAACCAATGAGACAAGTCTTAGTGACTATGAACCTGTCTTACCAGAATACAACCTCTAGAGGTCAGACTTAAACCAAATACTATTAAAGAGGTATTCTGGTTGTTACACGTCATCCCCTAGCTATGAGATACGGGGGGTCCTGCCGCTGGTTCCTTCACCGATCATGAGACGGGCCCCGTGCCCCCTCGGACAGAGTGGTCGGTCACACATGTGCGCGGCGGCCTCATTCATTTCTATGGGAGATCCGGAGATGGGTGAGCGCTCTACTCTGATCATAGATTTAAAATCCTAAAAAGACGAGCTTAATCAATGCGCCCCAGTAACCCTGTGGTAGATGGGGTCGGCCTCCAATCCGCCTATTGCCTCATCAAAGGCTCAGACTGTTTCCCTCCTCCACTGTCCTGCTTTCAGCCTCATGCACACGACCGTATGTATTTTGCGTTCCTCAAAAAACACGGATGACGTCCGTGTGCATTCCGTATTTTGCGGAACGGAACAGCTGGCCCCTAATAGAACAGTCCTATCCTTGTCCGTAATGCGGACAATAATAGGACATTGTCTATTTTTTTGCGGAACGGAAATACGGAAACGGAATGCACAAGGAGTAACTTTTGTTTCTTTTGCGGACCCATTGAAATGAAAGGTTCCGCATACGAAATGGACACAGAAAGAAAATAAGTTTGTGTGCGTGAGCCCTTACACTGCCGCTCTGCTCCTTCAGACGGGCAGTGGGAAGTTTGTGCATCAAAAAATCATCTTCCAGGGCCCAAACAATCCTAAAACCTAGGCACTCTGCCCGAGGAGGTCACAGTCACTTCTAGCCATGGCGACAGATGCATCCGCCCGTAGTTATTTATGTAAGAAGCTGCACACACAGACCGCACACACAGACCGCACACACAGACCGCGCACAGACACAGACCGCACACAGATACAGACCGCACACAGATACAGACCGCACACACATACAGACACCACACACACACAGACACCACACACACACACACACAGACCGCACACAGATACAGACCGCACACACATACAGACACCACACACACACACACAGACCGCACACAGACACAGACACCACACAGACACAGACCACGCACAGACACAGACCGCACACACACAGACCGCACACAGACACAGAACGCGCACACACACACAGACCGCACACACACAGACCGCGCACACACAGGCCGCGCACACACAGACCGCACACACACACAGACCGCACACACACAGACCGAACACACAGACCGCACACAGACACAGACCGCGCACAGACACAGAACGCGCACACACACACAGACCGCACACAGACAGACCGCACACACAGACCGTGCACAGACACAGACCGCACACACACACAGACAGCACACAGACACAGACCGCACACACACACAGACAGCACACAGACACAGACCGCACACACACACAGACCGCACACAGACACAGACCGCACACAGACACAGACCGCACACAGACACAGACCGCACACACACACACAAACCGCACAGACACAGACCGCGCGCACACACAGACCGCACACAGACACAGACCGCGCACACAGACACAGACCGCACACAGACCGCACACAGACACAGACCGCACACACACACAGACACAGACCGCACACACACACAGACCGCACACACACAGACTGCACACAGACACAGACCGCACACAGACACAGACCAAACACAGACACAGACCGCACACAAACACACAGACCGCACAGACACAGACCGCACGCACACACAGACCGCGCACACACACACAGACCGCACACACACACACAGACCGCACAGACACAGACCGCGCGCACACACAGACCGCACACAGACACAGGCCGCGCACACACACACAGACCGCACACACACAGACACAGACCGCACACAAACACACAGACCGCACAGACACAGACCGCGCGCACACACAGACCGCACACAGACACAGACCGCGCACACACACACAGACCGCGCACACACAGACCGCATACAGACACAGACTGCACACAGACACAGACCGCACACACGCAGACCGCACACAGACACAGACCAAACACACAGACCGAACACACAGACCGCACACAGACACAGACCGCACACAGACCGCACACACACAGACCACACACACACAGACCGCACACACACAGACCGCACACACACAGACCGCACACACACACAGACCGCACACAGACACAGACCGCACACAGACACAGACCGAACACACAGACCGTACACAGACACAGACCGCACACAGACACAGACCAAACACAGACCGCACACACACACACAGACCGCACACAGACACAGACCACACACAGACCGCACACACACACACAGACCGCACACAGACACAGACCAAACACACAGACCGCACACAGACACAGACCAAACACACAGACCGCACACACACAGACCGCACACAGACACAGACCACACACAGACCGCACACACACACACAGACCGCACACAGACACAGACCAAACACACAGACCGCACACAGACACAGACCAAACACACAGACCGCACACACACAGACCGCACACAGACCGCACACACACACACAGACCGCACACAGACACAGACCAAACACACAGACCGCACACACACAGACCGCACACAGACCGCACACACACACACAGACCGCACACAGACACAGACCAAACACACAGACCGCACACACAGACCGCACACAGACACAGACCAAACACACAGACCGAACACACAGACCGCACGCACACACAGACCGCACACACACACTGATCGCGCGCACACACACAGACCGCATACACACACACAGACCGCGCACAGACACACAGACCGCGCACAGACACACAGACCGCGCACAGACACACAGACCGCACACAGACACAGACCAAACACACAGACCGCACACACACAGACCGCACACACAGACCGCACACAGACACAGACCAAACACACAGACCGAACACACAGACCGCACACACACACAGACCGCACACACACACTGATCGCGCGACACACACAGACCGCATACACACACACAGACCGCGCACAGACACACAGACCGCGCACAGACACACAGACCGCGCACAGACACACAGACCGCACACACACACTGATTGCACACACACACACAGACCGCACACACACAGATCGCACACACACACAGACCGCACACACAGACCGCACACAGACCGCACACAGACACAGACCGCACACAGACACAGACCGCGCACAGACACACAGATCGCACACACACAGACCGCGCACAGACACACCGACCGCACACAGACCGCGCACAGACACACAGACCGCACACAGACACATACCGCACACACACACTGATGGCACACACACACAGACCGCACACAGACACAGACCGCACACAGACATACAGACCGCACACACACACACAGATCGCACACACACACACAGACTGCACACAGACCGCGCACAGACACACAGACCGCGCACAGACAGACCGCACACAGACACAGACCGCGCACAGACACACAGACCGCACACACACACACAGATCGCACACACACACACAGACTGCACACAGACCGCGCACAGACAGCACACAGACACATACCGCACACACACACTGATCGTACACACACACAGACCGCACACACAGACCGCACACAGACACAGACCGCGCACAGACACACAGACCGCACACACACACACAGATCGCACACACACACACACAGACTGCACACAGACCGCGCACAGACACACAGACCGCGCACAGACAGCACACAGACACATACCGCACACACACACTGATCGCGCACACACACAGATCGCACACACACACAGACCGCACACACAGACCGCACACAGACACAGACCGCGCACAGACACACAGACCGCACACACACACCGCACACACACACCGCACACACACCGCACACACACAGACCGCACACACAGACCGCACACACACAGATCGCACACACACACTGATCGCACACACACACACAGATCGCACACACACACACAGACCGCACACACACAGACCGCACACACACACAGACCGCACACACACAGATCGCACACACACACTGATCGCACACACACACACAGACCGCACACACACAATGATCACACACACAGACCGCACACACACACAGACCACACACACACACACAGACCACACACACACAGATCGCACACACACACTGATCGCACACACACACAGACCGCACACACACACTGATCGCACACACACACTGATCGCACACACACACAGACCACACACACACAGACCGCACACACACAGATCGCACACACACACACAGACCGCACACACACAATGATCGCACACACACACAGACCGCACACACACACAGACCACACACACACACAGACCACACACACACACAGATCGCACACACACACTGATCGCACACACACACAGACCGCACACACACAGATCGCACACACACACTGATCGCACACACACACAGACCGCACACACACTGATCGCACACACACACAGACCACACACACACACAGACCGCACACACACACAAGCCGTGCACATAGAAACTGGTAGACACAATCTGCACACACAAGCCTCAAGCACACACATAGACCACACACACACAAGCCTTGCACACAGAAGCTGGCACACACACAAGCCGCACACACGCACAATACGCACACACACAAGCAGAATGCACACACAATCCGCACACACACACAAACCTCACACACACACAAGCCGCACACATAAGTCGCTCACACATCCTTCATGATTAGGAAATAAAGTGAAGACACGTTCCGGCTGAAGACACTGATTGTATCTGCCCATTAGAGGAGCCGACACAGCGTCTGTCCCATCATTCATCTCACCTAGTTCTTTCCAAGTGGGAAGAGGAAGATACTCAGAGCAATGCTGCCATCCAGTGGCCAAGACGAGGAAGTACACCAGCTACAAGGTGAGAACTACAGGGGCCACGTCCAGCACTGAGGGGGCAGTAACCTTCATCAGCGACTTGCTTGTGGACCTTACAGGATTGGTACCATTTGGACAAACCCCGATTCCCATCATCCTCCAAAACAATGGTTTCTCACTGCACTGACCTTCTGTTCTCCGGTCGGGAGACGACCTCCCCACCCCCCAGCAGATCCATAAGCTCTAATGAATAAAAACCCATCAATTAATGTCTACAGTCAAAACGGGACTGCTTGTTCAGTGTCTGCACAAAACCTCTGGAGATTTACATTCAGGGAAAGAAAAACCTCCCTGATTATAGAAGATCAGCTGAGCGGGTATCTGTCCATAAGACCAGCAGAATAGTGAGCACAGCTCTGGAGTATAATACAGGATAAGTAATGTACGTACACAGTGACTGCACCAGCAGAATAGTGAGTGCAGCTCTGGAGTATAATACAGGATGTAACTCAGGATCAGTACAGGATAAGTAATGTATGTACACAGTGACTCCACCAGCAGAATAGTGAGTGCAGCTCTGGAGTATAATACAGGGTGTAACTCAGGATCAGTACAGGATAAGTAATGTATGTACACAGTGACTGCACCAGCAGAATAGTGAGTGCAGCTCTGGAGTATAATGCAGGATGTAACTCAGGATCAGTACAGGATAAGTAATGTGTGTATACAGTAACTGCACCAGCAGAATAGTGAGTGCAGCTCTGGAGTATAATACAGGATGTAACTCAGGATCAGTACAGGATAAGTAATGTATTTACACAGTGACTGCACCAGCAGAATAGTGAGTGCAGCTCTGGAGTATAATACAGGATGTAACTCAGGATCAGTACAGGATAAGTAATGTATGTACACAGGGACTGCACCAGCAGAATAGTGAGTGCAGCTCTGGAGTATAATGCAGGATGTAACTCAGGATCAGTATAGGATAAGTAATGTATGTACACAGTGACTCTACCAGCAGAATAGTGAGTGCAGCTCTGGAGTATAATACAGGATGTAGCTCAGGATCAGTACAGGATAAGTAATGTATGTACACAGTGACTCCACCAGCAGAATAGTGAGTGCCGCTCTGGAGTATAATACAGGATGTAACTCAGGATCAGTACAGGATAAGTAATGTATGTACACAGTGACTGCACCAGCAGAATAGTGAGTACAGCTCTGGAGTATAATACAGGATGTAACTCAGGATCAGTATAGGATAAGTAATGTATGTACACAGTGATTGCACCAGCAGAATAGTGAGTGCAGCTCTGGAGTATAATACAGGATGTAACTCAGGATCAGTACAGGATAAGTAATGTATGTACACAGTGACTGCACCAGCAGAATAGTGAGTGCAGCTCTGGAGTATAATACAGGATGTAACTCAGGATCAGTACAGGATAAGTAATGTATGTACACAGTGACTGCACCAGCAGAATAGTGAGTACAGCTCTGGAGTATAATACAGGATGTAACTCAGGATCAGTATAGGATAAGTAATGTATGTACACAGTGATTGCACCAGCAGAATAGTGAGTGCAGCTCTGGAGTATAATACAGGATGTAACTCAGGATCAGTACAGGGTAAGTAATGTATGTACACAGTGACTGCACCAGCAAAATAGTGAGTGCAGCTCTGGAGTATAATACAGGATGTAACTCAGGATCAGTACAGGATAAGTAATGTATGTACACAGTGACTGCACCAGCAGAATAGTGAGTGCAGCTCTGGAGTATAATACAGGATGTAACTCAGGATCAGTATAGGATAAGTAATGTATGTACACAGTGATTGCACCAGCAGAATAGTGAGTGCAGCTCTGGAGTATAATACAGGATGTAACTCAGGATCAGTACAGGGTAAGTAATGTATGTACACAGTGACTGCACCAGCAGAATAGTGAGTGCAGCTCTGGAGTATAATACAGGGTGTAACTCAGGATCAGTACAGGATAAGTAATGTATGTACACAGTGACTGCACCAGCAGAATAGTGAGTGCAGCTCTGGAGTATAATACAGGATGTAACTCAGGATCAGTACAGGATAAGTAATGTATTTACACAGTGACTGCACCAGCAGAATAGTGAGTGCAGCTCTGGAGTATAATACAGGATGTAACTCAGGATCAGTACAGGATAAGTAATGTATGTACACAGGGACTGCACCAGCAGAATAGTGAGTGCAGCTCTGGAGTATAATGCAGGATGTAACTCAGGATCAGTATAGAATAAGTAATGTATGTACACAGTGACTCCACCAGCAGAATAGTGAGTGCAGCTCTGGAGTATAATACAGGATGTAGCTCAGGATCAGTACAGGATAAGTAATGTATGTACACAGTGACTCCACCAGCAGAATAGTGAGTGCAGCTCTGGAGTATAATACAGGATGTAACTCAGGATCAGTACAGGATAAGTAATGTAATGTATGTACACAGTGACTCCACCAGCAGAATAGTGAGTGCAGCTCTGGAGTATGATACAGGATGTAACTCAGGATCAGTACAGGATAAGTAATGTATGTACACAGTGACTGCACCAGCAGAATAGTGAGTACAGCTCTGGAGTATAATACAGGATGTAACTCAGGATCAGTACAGGATAAGTAATGTTTGTACACAGTGATTGCACCAGCAGAATAGTGAGTGCAGCTCTGGAGTATAATACAGGATGTAACTCAGGATCAGTATAGGATAAGTAATGTATGTACACAGTGATTGCACCAGCAGAATAGTGAGTGCAGCTCTGGAGTATAATACAGGATGTAACTCAGGATCAGTACAGGGTAAGTAATGTATGTACACAGTGACTCCACCAGCAGAATAGTGAGTGCAGCTCTGGAGTATAATACAGGATGTAACTCAGGATTAGTACAGGATAAGTAATGTATGTACACAGTGACTGCACCAGCAGAATAGTGAGCGCAGCTCTGGAGCATAATACAGGATGTAACTCAGGATCAGTACAGGATAAGTAATGTAATGTATGTACACAGTGATTCCACCAGCAGAATAGTGAGTGCAGCTCTGGAGTATAATACAGGATGTAACTCAGGATCAGTACAGGATAAGTAATGTATGTACACAGTGACTCCACCAGCAGAATAGTGAGTGCAGCTCCGGAGTATAAGGCCACCTGCACACATTGCAGATTACATGTGATTTTTCCACGAGTATTTTTGTGCAGTACAGCAATGTAATACATTGTGGATTTGGAGAAACAGAGAGAAATCAGCATGGAATTTCTGTTTTACGACCCGTTTGCAGGTGATCCTGGTGACCTTTAGTAAAGGACATTTATCAGCTTCATCATCGCTTCTATTCAATGACTTCACAATCAGTGTGAATTGTTGCCACTGGCCTCAGCGTTCTCTGCGGGGAGGCCCCGGGACAATGTGCCGTTCCTGTGGAAACTGTACACACAACCCTGTCATACTATTGGCCCGTGCCCCTTTAACCCTTGAAATTCCACTGAAGGACTGAAATGCATGTAATCCGGTTATCCTTCTGTCAATAGCGGAGCTGAGCTACGGATTATCTGCCTTATGATCAATAGGCGAGGGTTGTGTGCGGCTCCATGACAGTATGAGTCTGAGGGAGATGTCACAGAGAGGATCCACCCGGAGCCCCTCTATAGGATCGACCGTCACAGAGAGGATCCCCCCCAGGAGCCCCTCTATAGGACGGACCGTCACAGAGAGGATCCCCCAGGAGCCCCTCTATAGGACCGACCGCCACAGAGAGTATCCCCCACAGGAGCCCCTCTATAGGACCGACCGCCACAGAGAGTATCCCCCACAGGAGCCCCTCTATAGGACGGACCGTCACAGAGAGGATCTCCCCCGGGAGCCCCCTATATGATCGATCGTCACAGAGAGGATCCCCGGAGCCCTCTATAGGATCGACCGTCACAGAGAGCATCCCCGGAGCCCCTCTATAGGACGGACCGTCACAGAGAGGATCCCCCAGGAGCCCCTCTATAGGACGGACCGTCACAGAGACGATCTCCCCCGGAGCCCCTCTATAGGACGGACCGTCACAGAGAGGATCCCCCCCAGGAGCCCCTCTATAGGATCGACCGTCACAGAGACGATCTCCCCCGGAGCCCCTCTATAGGACGGACCGTCACAGAGAGGATCCCCCCCAGGAGCCCCTCTATAGGACGGACCGTCACAGAGAGGATCCCCCAGGAGCCCCTCTATAGGACCGACCGCCACAGAGAGTATCCCCCACAGGAGCCCCTCTATAGGACGGACCGTCACAGAGAGGATCTCCCCCGGGAGCCCCCTATATGATCGATCGTCACAGAGAGGATCCCCCCGGAGCCCCTCTATAGGATCGACCGTCACAGAGAGCATCCCCCCGGGAGCCCCTCTATAGGACGGACCGTCACAGAGAGGATCCCCCAGGAGCCCCTCTATAGGACGGACCGTCACAGAGAGGATCTCCCCCGGGAGCCCCCTATATGATCGATCGTCACAGAGAGGATCCCCCCCGGAGCCCCTCTATAGGATCGACCGTCACACAGAGGATCTCCCCCGGTGCCCCTCTATAGGACGGACCGTCACAGAGAGGAACCCCCCCGGGAGCCCCTCTATAGGACGGACCGTCACAGAGAGGATCCCCCACAGGAGCCCCTCTATAGGACGGACCGTCACAGAGAGGATCCCCCCGGAGCCCCTCTATAGGACCGACCGTCACAGAGAGGATCCCTCTGGGAGCCCTCACAGGACCGACCGTCACAGAGAGTATCCCCCCCGGGAGCCCCTCTATAGGACAGACCGTCACAGAGAGGATCTCCTCGGAGCCCCTCTATAGGATGGACCGTCACAGAGAGTATCCCCCCGGGAGCCCCTCTATAGGACCGACCGCCACAGAGAGGATTTCCCACCGGAGCCCCTCTATAGGACCGACTGTCACAGAGTGGATCCCCCCGGGAGCAGCTCTATAGGACCGACTGTCACAGAGAGGATCCTCCCCCCGGAGCCCCTCTATAGGACCGACCGTCACAGAGAGTATCCACCCCGGTAGCCCCTCTATAGGACCGATCGTCACAGAGAGTATCCACCCATGGAGCCCCTCTATAGGACGGACCATCACAGAGGGCACCGCCCCGGGAGCCCCTCTATAGGACCGACCGTCACAGAGAGGATCCCCCCTGGGAGCCCGTCTATAGGACCGACCGTCACAGAGAGGATCCCCCCCGGGAGCCCGTCTATAGGACCGACTGTCACAGAAAGGATACCCCACAGGAGCCCCTCTATAGGACCGACCGTCACAGAGAGGATCTTCCCAGGAGCCCCTCTATAGGACCGACTGTCACAGAGAGTATCCCCCCGGGAGCCCCTCTATAGGACCGACCGTCACAGAGAGGATCTCCCCCAGAGCCCCTCTATAGGACGGACCGTCACAGAGAGGATTCCCCCCGGGAGCCCCTCTATAGGACCGACTGTCACAGAGAGTATCCCCCCGGGAGCCACTCTATAGGACCAACTGTCACAGAGAGGATCCCCCCCTGTGAGCCCTCATAGGACCAGCTGTCATAGAGAGGATCCCCCCGGGAGCCCCTCTATAGGACCGACCGTCACAGAGAGGATCTCCCCCGGAGCCCCTCTACAGGACGGACCGTCACAGAGAGGATCCCTCCTGGGAGCCCCTCTATAGGACAGACCGTCACAGAGAGGATCCCCTCTGGGAGCCCTCATAGGATCAGCTGTCACAGAGAGGATCCCCCCCGGGAGCCCTCTACAGGACCGATCGTCACAGAGAGGAGCCCCTCTATAGGACCGACTGTCACAGAAAGGATCCCCCCAGGAGCCCCTCTATAGGACCGACCGTCACAGAGAGGCGACCCCCCAGGAGCCCCTCTATAGGACCGACCAGAGATCTCCTGCATCTGAATGGCTGCTATGTGATTGTACAGCCGCTGCAGGGAAGACATCTGGCCAGAAGCCAGGACAGCTGAGGACTGTGGGGGCTGCATTCTGGCAGGATCTCTGCTTGCTGTTGAATGGAAACAGTCACATTTGTATTCAGAGCCTGTGTGTCGCTCGCCGAGCACGGCCCACCCTGATACGTCTGACGGCTTTATTCACACACTGCGGTAAATATGGGGGGTTTTCCTGAATACTGCAGCATAAAGACATGATGGTACCAGCACTCAGCCGAGTATAGGTATTCAGCCTCTGCACGTAAACAAGAATGCACTCGTTCAATGACAGCAAGCAGAGATTTTAAAAACGATCAGAAATTGAAAAGCTATGGCCGCATTTACTAACGTCAGCGCACTTCGATGCTATTGTAAATCCGTGGCAAAGTTTGGCTCGATTTGGCACATTTAGATTCAGAAACTAGCGGCACAGAGTAATGAAAAAGGGGCGTGCCTGAGTGGGAAATGGGGCGTGGCCTAAGATGCCAAATTTTGCGCCACAGTTCTGGCGTAAATTTATGTCACACAGTGATATAAGGTTGGGGAGATGTTCCTATGCAATGTTTTGTGCTGCTGTGGTGGCGGGAGCTACAGTATAGCGGCCGCCATGTTTGTAGGGGCAGCCATGGCTCTGGCTCACCAGAATGGGCGTCGTGGAGGTTCTCACCGAGTGAGGTCAAAGGTTGCACAGGTGATGCACGGACATATGCGTCTCCACCGCTTGCTATGGCTGACAACAGTAGTGGCAATTTTGCTGTTGCTGCGGTTGTCAGTAACAGAACTGTTCCCCCGGTGTGTCAGGGGGTCTTCACGCCATTGACCTGACCTTGACTGTGCATCTATTCAGTGCAGGGAGCGGCTGCGCTGTGTGGACCTGCTCCATCAATCAGCGCCTGAGCAAACATCGCCGCGTTGCTTTATGCGGCTCCATCACAATGCGTAATCGGCTGCGGTTCTACCCGTTAACCCACAAACTGCCGGATGGCGCGCCAATGTAATTAGGGCAGAGCAGTACGACTACATTCATTAGTAAAGGCGCACTCATGGGTTAATTTGCACCCCGCTCTTATATCAGTCAGAAGCGCTGTGTGAACAGCGCTCACCTCATCTCCTGCAAATGCATCTGCCTAGGGCCTCATGCACACGACCGTTGTTTGATTCTGTGTCCGTTGCTCCGTTTTTCGTGATTTTCTGCGGACTCATTGGTTTTCAATGGGTCCGTGGAAAACTCGGCAAATGCACCGTTTGTCCTCCGCGTCCGTGATTCCAGTCCATCAAAAAATATAACCTGTCCTATTCTTGTCCGCGAAAAACGGATCGCGGACCCATTCAAGTCAATGGGACCATGAAAAATGCGGATGGCCATCCGTGTGTTCTCCGCGTTCGTATCCGCATTTTTGCGGATCCCTTGGCAGGCACTTGGCAAATTGTCAGCCTGTCTTTTGGTAATATCTTTTGGGTCATGTCCGCTAAAAAACGGAAGACACACGGAAACACAACGGAAGCAAAACGGACACGGATCACGGAACAACGGAATCCCGCTTTGCGGACCGCAAAAAATACTGTCGTGTGCATGAGGCCTAAGGGTTGTCTCCTACTGACAGATTGCTTTGAGTGCCAGTACCCCACCATTTTCCATATCTCTGCTTGCTGTTTACATCTTGAGGCTGAAAGGGTTTGAGGAGAGTTTACAAAAGCTGCCTCCAGCACTAATCATCAAATCCAGATCTAGTCCTGCTCTCACAGCTGACGTGCTGTTACCATGTATCAGTGTAGCAGTACAAGCCTGGTCATAGTCTATTCAGCTGCAGTCACCTTGATCTGGGTGACAACCACTAAAAGCAGCCATTGCAGTGCCCGCGGGGTCGTCGCCCAGCTTTCCGCATTGTTATGCAGTTACGTTCCAACAGCTTTATCTTGCCTAATCGAATAATGCTGTGTCATTCTTCACTGACATACTGGAATTCTATTCTTGAACCAGGAAAATCCGGAAGAACGGTATTAATATAGATCCCTGTGGCACCGGTGTAAAATAAAAATCGGACAGGCTGCCCCACAGACATTAGGCTGGCGAACAGCAACCTGCATCACTCCCAGCATGCTCAATGGGAGTTCCTAGACGTGTGCATGCTGGGAGTTGTAGTTTCACAGCAGCTGGTGTGCCAGAGGTTGTATTAGACTGATGGAGGACCCTATTGAAGTCGGAGATTTGTAAAAAGGGCGATCAGGAGGGGCTGTGACCCCATGCCCATAATACTCCATTCATCCCTGGCACTGTCATTCAATAGCAGCGCTCTGTACTAACCCAGCGACCCGTTCACCCCTTGTACCGGCAGGTGACACATAAAAGCCACCAGAAATCCACCGTGAGATTGACGGCGGCGGGTAACCGGAGACGACTTTTATTATTGTTGGCGTTCCCATCTAATCCTTTAATGTGGGGTCCGGTATAAGGCGGCGGGGGTGCGGGGCTTCTGGTGGGGACGTCGTGTAATAGGAGTCATCCGAACCTGCATTATTCATCTGGACAGAATAGGCGCAGCCTGGCTCTCAGCCACCAGTCATCGAGCGAGTAAAAACCTGACCGGAGAGGAGGTCGGACAATGGGTCAGCGATCCGGATCAACGGCGGCGGGAAAGAGGGTCACGACGTCCACCATTTACAGCAATGGGAGCGTGACTCCAGAAAACAACTGCTACTCCCGCTGACTGAGGCAGAAAGTACCGACTCCAGAGATGGCGCCATGACTAACATACCTGAGCCCTTCATCAAGGGGTCGGAGGGAAACAGAAAAGTCCACCTCCCTGATCGCAGCCTCCATAGCGACCCTGTGTGCGGAACCGCTGGGATGGCGAGAACGCGCACTGCCGCTCTATTCTTCTCTATAGACACAGCCCGGCGCAGTGGATAGCTTCTACTTGGAAGACCCCTTTAAGGCCTCACTTATTCTGGGCCATTAGAAACAATTATTATTATTATTTTTATTTTTTAGTGCTGCATTTAAAGAGCCATAACTTTTTATTCTCCGGTTTACATAGCCGCAGGGAATTTTTTATTAACATCAGTAGTTTTTTATCCATTTTTTGTTAACAGAGGAAAAAAACATTAAATATAAATAATATGTTACCGCTATTGTATGGGCCACGCAGTGCTGCCATCTTTTCAGGTCTTTTTAAAAAATATTTTTTAAACTTTTTTATTTTACGATGTTAATACTTAGTATTCCAAATCCTTAGGGCTCATGCATACAAACGTACTTTCTTTCCGTGTCCATTCCGTTTTTTTTTTTGGCGGACTGTATGCAGAACCGTTCATTTCAATGAAGTTATCCTTGCGCATTCCGTTTCCGTATGTCCGTTCCACCAAAAAATAGAACTTGTCCTATTATTGTCCGCATTACGGAAAAGGATAGTACTATTAGGCTGTTCCGTTCTGCAAAATATGGATTGCCCACGGATGTCATCCGAATTTTTTTGCAGACCACAAAATACATACGGTCATGTGCAGGAGGCCTAACTATCTGTTAGTGTATCACTGACAGTCGACCTATCAGGCCTAGCCTCTGGTGAACCTGGGATACTATGGGAACTAGGGGTGAGCGAATCAACTTTGGATGAAACATTAAAAACTTTGTTAGAATACTGTACCGAGCGAGCGCTCCATACAGTATTAGAAGGTATTGGCTCCGATGAGCCGAAGTTATTACTTCGCGAAGTCTCGCACATAGGAGCCAATACCTTCTAATACTGTATGGAGCACTCGCTCGGTACAGTATTCTAACAAAGTTTTAATGCGAATCGACTTTGGATGTTTCGCTCATCCCTAATGGTAACCCATCAGTGATCGAGAGGAACTGATGGGCTGACAGAGGGAGCACCCTTCATCTCACAAGCTCCTTAAATAACACAACCACAGCATCTAAAGGGTCAAACAGCCGGGATTAGAGGTTTCTCGGAACCTCGCCATGATTGCGGTCAACTCTCGTATCAGCTTTTGATCAATCCTCTTGATACACATGGACGTCATGGAGTGTTAAGGGGTTAGAGGGGCTTTCCGAGACTCCTATAATTATGTCCTAGCCTCAGGATACGTCATAAACATCTGATTGGTGAAGGTCCGACACCCGGCAGCCCTACCGATCAGCTGTATGAAGAGGCTGTGGCGCTCCTCACAGCTAACTGAGCATAGCGCCGTGCGGTGGCCGGGCTTGGTATTGCAGCCCAGACCTATTCACTTGAATGGGACTGAGCAGCGTCTACGCCATGAGACCGGTGAATGTGATGCCATATGTGTTGTCAGTCAGATGATCTTGAGGGTAGGTCCTCTAAATAAGAATCCTAGAAAACCCTTCTAATCTTGTCATGATGGTGAAAATGGCAAAATGTATCCAAATATTCCTATCAGGGCAGATATCTGCTGTGTGATGACCTCTGATGGCCTCCATTACCCAGCTTTCCACAGATCCTGCGCGGTACATAAAGCTTAGGCCTCTTTCACACTTGCGTGTGAAATGCCGGCCGGATCCGTCACAGCGCAAGACAACTGAAAGCATTTGAAGACTGATCAGTCTTCAAAATGCTTTCAGTGTTACTATGGCAGCCAGGACGCTACTAAAGTCATAGTAAGTAGTGGGGAGCCAGGGGAGCGGTATACTTTCAGTCCGTGCGGCTCCCGGGGTGCTCCACAATGATGTCAGAGCGCCCCACACGCATGGATCATGTGATCCATGCGATCACGTGATCCATGCTCATGGGGCGCTCTGACGTCATTGTGGAGCGCCCCGGCACTCGGAAGCCGCACGGACGGTAAGTAGACTTCTCCCCTGCCTCCCCACTACACTTTACCATGGCAGCCGGGACTTTAGCGTCCTGGCTGCCATGGTAACTCATTCACAAAAGCTAAGCGTTGGATGCGACATTTAGCTTAATGCCGGATCGGAGTAATGCACTTTAATGGGCATTAATTCCCGGATCCAGCGTTACGGCATGTCTTCGGATTTTGGACGGAGACAAATCTGCAGCATGCTACGGTTTTGTCAACGTCCAAAAACGTTCACATACTGAACAGAAGACATCCTGATGCATCCTGAGCGGATTTCTCTCCATTCAGGATACATTGGTATAATCCTGATCAGTATCTTTCCGTCCTAGAGACCCCAGGACGGAACTCTAGGACGAGGAAAAGAAAACGCTAGTGTGAAAGAGACCTTAGTCATTTAGCAGGGCTACACCCCATCCACCCTCTCTATGTAGGTGTCTGTGGTTACTGATCAGTCAGCCATAGCTGTCCGTTACGTTCCCACACCCCACTCGCCTCGGCTGAGTGCACTTACAGCTAAATCATTGCCTTACATCTGTCCAGACCTACTTGCAGTTTGTTACAGTGTATCAGTGCAGGCTTCGGGCCCACCATGGGGCTTCTACTACAGTACATCCCTGTGCAGCCCCTGGGCATCGGCCCACCGGGAAATTTCCCTGTAAGGTCTATAGCCAATCCGCTCCTGGGGACAGTAGATGATACTCCTGTACAGTGTTCCTCCACGTAGATGTTTTTGTGGGACTCGTTGTACTTGTTATCCCCTCTCCAAGATCCTCCATAAAAGTACAGCACCTCCTGCAACCCGCCGTACATGTTCAGCGCAGACCCAGGAGCTAACAATCACCTGCAACGGGCAGGATCGGAGGTAACTCAGATTTCTATAGATCAGCAGAACATGGATACCGGCCACGTGTGTTCTGCATTTTGCGGAACGGAGCGGCCAGCCGTCTGATAGAAATCCCTATTCTTGTCTGCAAAAGCGGACAAAGAAAAAAACATGTTCTATCTTTGTGTGTGGCGGCCCACGGTGTGCTGTCTGCATCTTTTGCAGCCCCATTGAAATGAATAGTTCTGCATCCATTCCGTAAAATTGCAAAAGAGATGCGGACACAAATATATGGTCGTCTGAAAGTGTTGCTGGAAATCTCGGGTAAAAAGGCCAAGATCTGAGCAATCTCTGAGTGTCAGCTCTAGGTCACAACTGACACCTCCTGCTGATGGTGCAGGCTCAGCTCCTGAGTCTGCGCCATTGCCACGCTGCACATGCAGTGTCCGTCAGGCTCTACAGCAAAGTTTGTGGCACAAAACGCTTTTATGGTTCATATTTGTGTTTAACAGATCTGGTAGGCTGTGAACCTACCCTTGGGGCATGTCCTCGTGGGATTGAAACTCTGCAGATTTGCCAGAAAACTGGAGGAGATTTTTAAGAATCTCAAAAAAAATCTGTGTAAACTGACCTGTGGTGCAGATTTTACATCCTCAGCATGTCCATTTATGCTGCAAATTTCCCCCTTTGCAATTTAGGCTACTTTCACACTGGCATCTGGTACGGATCCGTCATGTATCTGCACAGACGGATCCGCACTTATAATACAACCGCTTGCATCCGTTCACAACGGATCCGCTTGTATTATCAAGAACATAGGCAAAACGGATCCGTCTTGAAAACCATTGAGAGTCAATGGGGGGCAGATCCGTTTTATATTGTGACATATTGCGTCATTGACAACGGATCCGTCCCCATTGACTTACATTGTGTGCCAGGATCCGTTTGGCTCAGTTCCGTCAGACGGACACCAAAACGCTGCGGAATGGAGGCGGAACGGAGCCAAACTGATGCATTCTGAACGGATCCTTATCCATTCAAAATGCATTGGGGCAAAACTGATCCGTTTTGGACCGTTTGTGAGAGCCCTGAAACGGATCTCACACACGGAAACCAAATCGCCAGTGTGAAAGTAGACTAAGTCTGCAGATTTATGAAAGGAACAGGGTGAAATCCGCAGATCCACAGCAAAATCCGTATGTAAGGGCTCATGCACAAGACCGTA